>ONZH01027294.1:0-18517 GCA_900303285.1 Rhinella marina
GCAAACTCAGCCCCTGCTGACGGTGGCTATTTTGACTGCAACCCGGACAAATGTCGCACAGAGATTTTTCTAATGTAGCTGTATAAGTGAGAGCAAAAGACCTTTTTCACTGACGTGACGTACAGAATGGGTCACCTGGACAGAAAATACGGATTGTGCTTTGTATATAGGTCGATAAGTTAGAGCAAAATTACGTATGTTATTACCTACCGTGCTGTATGGAGCAATTACACGGAAACTATTAGATTAGGCAGACTTGGTCTGCTTAATTGTAACCCAGACAAATGTCGCACAGAGATTTTTGTAATGCAGCTGTATAAGTGAGAGCAAAAGACCTTTTTCACTGACGTGACGTACAGAATGGGTCACCTGGACAGAAAATACGGATTGTGGTGACTGAACAGCTGAACTGTGACACACAGAATGGTTACACACAGCTGCGTGAAATGGATTTGTATCAATGAGATAAAACAAAAAAACTATATATTTTTTTTATATATATATTTTTTTTAACGTGACGTGCAGAAACTATCAGAAAGCAAACTCAGCCCCTGCTGACGGTGGCTATTTTGACTGCAACCCAGACAAATGTCGCACAGAGATTTTCTAATGTAGCTGTATAAGTGAGAGCAAAAGACCTTTTTCACTGACGTGACGTACAGAATGGGTCACCTGGACAGAAAATACGGATTGTCGTGACTGAACAGCTGAACTGTGACACACAGAATGGTTACACACAGCTGTGTGAAATGGATTTGTATTACTGAGATAAAACAACAAAAAAAACTATTTTTTTATATATTTTTTTTATATATTTTTTTTCTAATGTGGCTGTATCAGTGAAAGCAAAAGACCATATTTGATTACGTGACGTACAATATGGGTCACCTGGACAGAAAATACGGATTGTGGTTTGTGGTGAGTGGACAGCTGAACTGTGACACACAGAATGGTTCCACACTGCTGTATGAAATGGATTTGTATCACTGAGATATAACAATAAAAAAAAGGGTTATATATGGTGATAGCTGCACTACTAGTGCCAGCCAGCCAGCCCAGCCAGGAGACAAAAAAAAATGTCTTGTAGCCCTTAGAAGGGCTGTTGGGTTCTTTTGAGATCACTCCTGCCTATCAAAGAACTAAATGCAGGCCCTAACACTCTCCCTGAAACGCAGCAGCTCTATCCCTAACGACATCCAGACATCATCTGAGCCGAGCACCGCGGGCAGTCACTAGTATATTCCAGGGTCACCTGATCAGGCCAGCCAACCCCTGCTATCGACATGTAAGGGCCCCACGTGATGCTGGGTGTACCGCAGAGTCTCCTGGCTTGTGATTGGCTGAGTTTATAGGCGCCAAAAATGCACAATGCGGAAGTTGCCATTTCCTCGAGCATGGCGAGATACTCGTCCGAGCAGCGAGTACTTACGAGTACCATAATACTCGAAGGAGCACCAATCTCGGACGAGCATGCTCGCTCATCTCTACCTATTATTAGTTTTAAATTTTGTATAGGTATTATTCTTTATATTTTGACACAATTAGCATTTCCATGCACACACTTTCAAGCTTAATCAAGAAAATGTCTTTATTTTAAATATTTATAACTTTTACAGCTTTTTATTCTGTAGTTTAACCAATTTTACTTTCAGAAAACATTATTTTATGATTTATCACAGACATTTCAGCACAGACAATACTGATTTAGCCCAGACAGTTCTTTCTCCAACGTTTAATTTTAAACAATGCAAGGAGCCTTAGGGTATGGAAAGATGCTGGGTAATGATTTTTACATGCTTTGTTCTTGACTATTCCATGACTCAAGTTCTGCAAAAACATGACTATTCCTTTAGGCTGCTTATTATTCCATTTTGTTTGAGCAGACTGTAGTCAGGCAGTTATATGAAAGCTCATTTACAGACTTTTAACCATAGATAATCAAAGTCCTGCATAATTAAATGCTAAGTCATGCTACAGAGCAGCAGACTAGAACATTTCATTAAGATTCATGATTATAACAAAAGCATTTTCAGAATAAGAAAGGTTACAAAAATGTTGCTCAAGCTTTAGATAAATGTTATGGAAGCATTATCATTCAGAATAAAAGCAAACATCCCCCCAATTAAGGAAAAATGACATTTACACTCCTTAACATTGAAATTGCAACACCGAGGACAAGACGTAAGGTTATGCAAATAGAAGAAATATCAGGTGTTGCTAAAATCTCACATTCTGCAGATTATCAAATCTTCAAGCACATATTCGAATCTGTAGAATGTGGAAGGAGAATAAAAGCCACATGAAACCTCAAAAAATCAGATCAAGTCATGTGGGATGATTGTGGGATGCCACCCGTCGTTGTACCAGTTATCACCACTTGTCTCAAACTGAGAGGTACAGAATCCTTGAACTGAGAGACCTTGGTTTATTGCTCTTGCAGATTGCTATGTGCCTAGGTCAAGAAGTCAGTACTGTTCAATGTGTGCCCTGGCTGTTGGGAGACTACAGTCAAACTGGAATAACAACAGGAGGTGCATAGAGAGAAACATCTGCACAGATGGGTCATCTAATTAGACAAATGATTTATAGTGATCCATTTTGTACTGCAAGTGAAATTGGACATCACATCTAAACCCTAGGATTGTAAACAGTGTCTATTCTAAATATCAGAAAGCATTTGCTGGGCTATGTGTCTGGCATCCAGCTACAAGTGATCCATTGACTTCACGCCACAGATCTTGAAGGCTATCAAGACCTGCAAGACAGCAGAGCAAACTGAAATAGAGGTCTATTCTCTTTAGTGATTAGTCCCACTTTTGTCTCTGACTCAATGGTAGTCAGAGATTACTCTGGAGACCACATGGGCAACACCAAGAAGAGGCCTTCACAAGGGAAAGTCACTATTCCCAGTATTATGGTGTGGGATGGCATAATGGACGGTGGCTGGACCCCTGTAGTCTTCAATTCAGATACACAACAGCTCTTATGGTAAAGGTTAGATGTGCTCATGTAAACAGCCTGTGTAGTCTAAAAATGCTACAATGGCCTGCAGTATCTCTGCAGTTATTCCCCATCAAGAAAATCTGGGACGTCGTTAGTTGGCAATTTTTATGACAGCTGCCAGCAGTGGATCTTGATTATCTGTGTGACCAAGAGCATTTAGCATAGCAGAACATTCCTCAAACAACCATTGATAACCTCACTAACAGCATACCAAGCCGAGTAAGTATTTTTTTTTATAAACACTATTTGCAAAGTTGCCCTATTTCATGTGTTGCATGCATTAGACCAATGCAAAATGTAACGTTTGCCAACTCTTGAAGTAATGGATGTATTTACTTAAAATAATATAGTATAGTACAGAACATCATTAAATCAGCTTTGGATTTACATATTTTTTGTCATATTACTTTGTCTTCACTGTAACATAAAGCAATACAGTGGAACTTCTATACTTCTTCAAAGCATTATCATGATGCGCAAAACGGCTATTTAAATTCTACTCTTTAACATCTGCTAACAATAATGTTTTTTAATAGAAATACAAACTGACCAATATTAAGATGATTAAAAGGTATGGGGATGTTTTAGATAATAATAATAATAATTATTATTATTATTATTATTATTATTATTATTATTATTAGGGTAGAATTATTAAAAAAAAAAAAACAACATAATTCCACCACAGTTTTATGGGTTTTGTTTTTACGCCACTTCCTATGGACTAGAACTGACCTATGACTTCCATTCTCTGGGTCAGTTTTCCTTGAATTTTAATTAGTGATGAGGAAAGTTATAAAAAATAAAATTTGGCTGCTTTGTCGAATTTCACCAAGAAATTTGATTTGTAATCAATTACTTTGTCACATAGCCCATTCCTATGTATTTAGAAGGGGCAACGATGGGGGAATGGCAATCTAATCCATTTGCTCATGGAGAGGACGTTGCGGCCATCTTGATTGTTGATATGCGATTACTGATTACCCCACCACGCCCGGCCAGCGCACTGGAGTGGTGACCTCACACGTCTCCCCAAGCAATATTTTGCATGGTACCTTCAATAAAGATGGCCACAGCGGCCTCTCCACAAGTAAATGGATGAGATGAGAATATATTTTTGTATTTTTGTTGTTGCCATTTCAGGAAAAATAGATTTGTTATTATGAAGAGCGAGGAAATTTGGATTTGCGGAAATCACATTTTTCCTGAAATTCATCTCAAAGTCAATTTTGCCTTCCATTTTTCTCAAAACTAGTTTTAATACTGAAAAGAAACTTTGAAAAAAAACTAATTTTTTCTATACATCGATATGTTCTTTTTTATTTTTCTGTGTAAGGAGATATGTGAGGGATAGTTTTTTGTGAGATGATCTGTACTGGAACTTGTACTTCATTGATACTATTTTGGAGTCTGTATGACTTTTTGATCAATTTTTGTTCATTTTTTGTGAAAAACAGCAAATTGTCCATTTTGACTTTTTGTTCCATTTCACCGTTTGCCATATGGGATACATATTTTTATATTTTAATAGTATAAGAAGGTGCTCTTGATGTTTATTTTTTAAATTGTTTATGTATTTTTATTTTAATTTTGGGAAAAGGGAGTGATATTAATTTTTATATATTTGTATAAACGTGTTTTTTTTTTTAAACACTTTTTAATAGTCCCCTAGGAAACTTGACCAAGCAATCATTAGATTGCTTCTCCCATTGAAGCCAATGCATTAGCATTACTCTGTTCCTATAATGCTCTGCCACAGGCAGACTCTGAATATAACTTATGTGCAGCAGCCTTGGATCATTCAGGAGGATCAAAGCTTCCATACACACCATCCAGCTCCCCCAATCCTCACTAGGCCGGGGTATGGCCTGAAGCATGCGCTCCCAGTTTTTGATCTCCCCTATACCATGCTCGCATTTGGTCATGGGCCCTATTTTTTAAATACCTGACCCCTAGATTTATGTGAGACATTCGAGACAGGGTTAATAATTACATACAACTATATCAATTCATTTGTATAGTTTTTTTTACATGCTGTATATGTTTTTCTCTTATTTTTAAGCAATCTATTGTGGGAATGTGACTTGAAGTGCATCAATAAAATCAGTTAAGGCATACTGAGAACACCATTAGACGCATCATAAACCCATGTTAAACTTTTATCTTTTATTGCTTCAACATAAATTACCACCTCAGCATTTGCTCAATATTTCTCCATTGATCTTCCAATGTTGTGAAATAGTCTTGAAAAATCAATGCACCCTTTTCAAGCCCTTTATGAATACTACTTCAGTAATAATAATTTATATTGTAGAAAAGTGGTTTATGGAAGTTCCACTAATCCAAACATTTAATTTCAATTGTTTGTTGTTGTTTTTACAAGCCAAGCCTTTGGCTTCAGGGAACATTTTTGGTATTGGCAGTACAAAGTTTTGCTAAGATTAGTTATTATAGTAGATATTTGTTACCTGACATTGCTAAATATAAGTAACATCTTTTGCTAAAGTTGTGGGAGATTTATAACATTATAGATCATCTTCAAATAATTCTAGATACTGATTTTTACTAGAGATGGGTGAGTTTCTTGAAATTACTTTCTGGTCCATCTCTAATAAATTTTTCAAAACATTCCATTTGGGTTCAAATAAATTTGGTAGAATTGAGATAAAAAGATAGAGAGAGGGAAAGGGCTAGAGTAGTAGCAGTATACTGTTCTCTTTTTTGTTAATTACTTTACACAGTTTAGTATCATGATCCCCGGTAAAATTCTGGACAAGGATCCTTAGGTAAATGAAGTAAAGAAGAGGCAGCACTCCGGACTTGTGGTAAAGGTAGATCTTGTTTATTTCACCCAGAAAAATCGCAAAGTTTCAGCTCTCTCACTAGAGCCATTGTGGGGCAGTGAACATACTGCCAAACACAAGTATATATAGTCCCAAGATACAATTCAACATGATTAATCAAATCAATTGAGTAATTAAGGAAATATCAAAAATTACAGCATGATGACGTGAAAAAACATAATCAAATTCCATGTGAATTTATGATCAAGATATCCTCCATGATATTATACAAAAAAATCATTTATATGTGCATACACAAATGTGAAATACAAAGTGTTCATTTAATTGTGCTCAATAAAATGTGAAAGACACCAGGTGTGTCTAAAGTATTATATGATTATATGAGGGGTTTTCCCAGCTCACCCGTCTCCACATGGGTTCCGGATGGCGTTCCTAAGGTGTCACTGCGCCTGTGTGAAGGAAAATCACCGCAGGAACGATCTCGGAGTTCTCAGGGAGCGCTCTGTTACTAGCGCATGCGCACTGAGCACCCAGGAGTTCCGTGACCGGCAACAAGTTGCCCTTACTAGAAATGAAACCAAGTGCACCTAAAGGCTAACCATGCATGCGTGGATGGTTACTCCAGCCAAGCAAAGCGTCCTTAGAGATCAAAGAGGCTATGAACTAAGGGCAATGCGGCTGGCTCAAGGGACCACACTCCCAATTGTCAGTCGGGACAAGGTTCCCCGGTCTGCAAGTGGCGATCAAGGGCACTTCCATGCCCCCAATCGCCACCCGTCAGCATCTGGCACCCGCCACATTAGCCCTGTTCCCTTACGCCAAAGGCTCTAAATAGATTAAAAGTGAAAAACAGATACGTGTGTCAATATGTCTGGTAAAGGGGGGGGGGAACATAACCCCAAAAGGAGTATCAATCCCTCTCTTGCATCAGGACCCCCAGGGGCACAATGTGCAAACATATTCATGGCGTCCATGGAGGAAAGACACATCTATGTGAGCCACCACTTCAGCCAGGTTATGGGGTGGTGGCGCTACAAAGATGATGTCTTCCTCCTGTGGACAGGATCACATGATGCATTACAGGACTTTGGGACGTATCTCAATAACATTGATCCGGATGTGAAATTCACCCTTGTTTCCTCACTACAAGAGATCCAATTTTTGGAAGTCACAGTGAGGATTGTGGGGGATTATTAAATACTGATCTCTATACAAAGAGCACAGATAGGAACACTCTGGAGAGGTATGATAGTAACCACCCCAAACACATGTTGAATTTTCTACCACTTAGTCAACTACTAAGGGTGAGAAGGATTGTTAAGGATGAGGAACTAGCAAAGGAGAGACTAATGGAGATGGGTAAAAAGTTCAGGGAACGTGGTTACCCTAAAAAACTTGTGCAATCTCACACTAGTCGAGTGTTAGTACAGAGTAGGGATTCCCTACTACAAGACAAAACACAGGCCATACAGAAACCTGTTTGCATCCCTTTTGTGTCGAACTATGTATCCAATAGTGCCAAAATAGGACAGATTGTGAGGAGTAGGTCAGGGGAACACAAATGACACAGACCAAGTGAGGCCCTGACACTCCTCCCAAACCACTGTCCCTGCCTTTTGGGGGAACCCGGCTCCTTAACAGGCCAGCCCCAACCGAAGACTGCAATTACACTGAAGAAAGTGGAACACAAGACAAACAACAAAAACAAAACACAAGCAGGAACAACCCTAAACAGGTCAGGAACTGAAGGGGTAAAAGGTAAAGGAACCAAGCAAGGAATAAACAGAGGATAACACAAAAGGTAGGTAACAGTAACAGAAACCAGGGAAAAAGGTACAGAGTCACTGGAATACCGGATAAACATAGAGTAGCTAGCCTAGGGACAAGGCTCTATAGCAGGCACAGATAAATGGCAAGTGAGAAACTAAATAGTGGCTAGAGTCCCAGCCCCAAGGCGTGATAGGAGCATGGATCCCAGCCAAACCCTGAATGGACCAAAATTACTGGCAGGGACGCCTGCCAGTAAAACTAGCAAAACTAGCCAAACCTTTAACCCTTAAGGAACCTAAGTGTTACAATAGGATTTTCTGGCTTGCACTCGGGATGAGCGCCACATAGCGTAAGGACACGGGAACGCCCACACCCGCCCAACATCCGCTGGAGGGCTGCAGCGCTCCGAATCCTGACAGAACCCCCCCGAGGAGGGGCCTCCGGACCCTCAACAGGACCTCCAGGCTTGGAAGGGTAAGATTGGTGGAATTTTTTAACGAGTCTGGGAGCGTGAAGATCTCTGGCAGCCACCCAGACACGCTTTCCAATGTACAAGGTACTGGAGAGAATTCTGTACTTTGTGAGAGTCAATAATTCGTTCAATTTCGAACTCCAACTCTCCCTGAACAACCACGGGTAGAGGTGGAGAACGAGCGACCACAGCGGGAATATATTTTTTCAACAAAGACTTATGAAAAACTGGATGTACACGAAGAGAACCAGGAAGTCGCAATCTGAACGATACAGGATTTATGATTTCTGTGATGATGTAGGGACCAATAAAGCGTGGAGTAAACGTTGCTGATGGTACTCGAAGATGGAGATTTTTAGTTGAGAGCCACACTTTGTCACCAACTATGTATTCAGGACCGGGACAGCGTTTCTTATTTGCATATTTAATCTGCTTGAGTTGGGCATTTTTTAGAGTCTCAAGACTGTTTGCCCAGACTGTGCACAGTTCATTAGCGACGTCCTTAACCGAGGAGAATCTAGATTCGTTACCAGTTACGGCGGAATATCTGGGGTGAAAACCATAGTTGCAGTAAAATGGGGACAGTCGTGTCGAGGAACTTTCATGATTATTTAGAGCGAACTCGGCCATGGGCAGGTACTCACTCCACTTTTCCTGATATTAAGAGACGAAACACCTAAGATATTGCTCAAGTTACTGATTAAGTCTTTCAGTCTGCCCATTCGTCTCGGGGTGAAAGGCGGAGGAGAAGGACAGCGAGATACCCAACCTACTGCAAAACTCTCTCCAGACACTATGTTAGATGGAATTCCATGAAGGCGTAAAATATGGCGGATAAACAACCCTGCAAGGACTCTAACTGTAGGCAATTTTTTCAACAAGACCAGATGGCACATTTTAGAAAAACGATCCACCACCACCCAGATTACTGACCTACCTTTGGAGAGAGGAAGATCAGTAATAAAATCCATGGAAATGTGAGACCAGGGCCTGTTGGGCAAAGGGAGCGGATGCAATAGCCCTTCTGGGAGTTGTCGAGGAACCTTTGCCCTAGCACAGGTTTCACAAGCCTTAACAAACGCCTTAACATCACGTTGCCAGGATGGCCACCAATAGGTACGGGACAACAAGTATCCAGTGCCTGCGATGCCCGGATGACCAGACAAAACTGAGGAATGGACCTCTTCTAACACCTTCAGCCGAAGATGACTTGGGACGAAGAGTTTACCTGGGGGTACAGTAGTAGGAGCAGAACTCTGTGAGTCTGCAATAGAAGACACAAGATCTGAAGTCAAAGTGGCAACAACTACCCCCGGAGAGAGGATATTTTCTGGTTCCTCATCTGGGACATCACTGGCACCAAAGCTTCTGGACAAGGCATCAGCCTTTACATTTTTTGAGCCTGGACGATAAGTTACCACAAAATTAAACCTGGTAAAAAACAAAGCCCATCGCGCTTGACGGGGGGTTCAATCTCTTGGCATTGTCCAGATACAGCAGGTTCTTATGGTCAGTTAACACTGTCACCTTACGTCTGGCGCCCTCCAGAAAGTGTCTCCAC
Organism: Rhinella marina; assembly: GCA_900303285.1. Taxonomy (NCBI): domain Eukaryota; kingdom Metazoa; phylum Chordata; class Amphibia; order Anura; family Bufonidae; genus Rhinella; species Rhinella marina. Next base: position 9,611 of record ONZH01027294.1, read on the forward strand.
TCTTCAAAGGCCCATTTAATAGCCAGTAACTCCCTGTTTCCTATATCATAATTAACTTCAGCAGTGGAGAACTTTCTGGAGAAAAAGGCTACAGGTTGGAGGTTGGTAAAGGGTTCCACTCCCTGAGACAGGACAGCCCCTACTCCTGGCTCAGAGGCGCCAACCTCCATGACAAAAGGCTGTTAGGGTCAGGGTGAACCAAGACTGGAGCAGTGGTAAAACACCTTTTTAAGTTAGAGAAGGCTAGTTCAGTTTCATGTGTCCAAGAGGTAGGATCAGCCCCCTTTTTAGTTAAATCAGTAAGGGGTTTAGCAACTATAGAAAAGTTTTTGATAAATTTTCTATAATAGTTAGCAAAACCCAGAAAATGTTGGACCTCTTTCAAGGTAGTAGGTCTAACCCACTCAACCACAGCAAAAACTTTTTGTGGATCCATACTTATAGAACCAGGGTTAAGTATGTATCCCAAAAATCCCACCTCCTGGACTCCAAACTGACAGACAATTTAGCACACAGCCGATTTAGTCGCAATCTGGAGAGGACCTCCCTCACGTGCTCCCGATGGGACTCCAAATCTGGGGAGAATATGAGGATGTCGTCCAGATATATAACCAAAAAAGGGCCCAAAAGATCTCTGAATATATCGTTAACAAAACGCTGGAAGACAGCCGGGGCATTGCTAAGACCAAATGGCATGACTAGGTATTCAAAGTGCCCCTCTGGAGTATTAAAAGCTGTCTTCCACTCGTCGCCTTCCTGATGCGGATTAGATTGTAAGCTCCACGGAGGTCAATTTTAGAGAACCAACGGGCCCCCACAACCTGATTGAATAAATCCGGGATCAGAGGGAGAGGAGTCAATACATGGATGGAGACCTCCATCTTTTTTCTCAACGAAGAAAAACCCTGCACCAATAGGGGATATAGAAGGCCTTATGTGCCCTTTTTTCAGACTATCCTGAATATACTGATGCATAGACTCTCGCTCAGGAGCTGACAAATTAAAAATGCAACCCTTAGGAAGGCCCCAGGAACGAGGTCTATGGCACAATCGTAAGGCCGATGGGGAGGTAGAGTTTCCGCAGTGGCCTCAAAGACGTCTTTGAAATAAAAAATAAACTCAGGAATATCCAAATCATTATTCACAGTACACATCATGGAAGGAACAGTTTTAAGATGTGAACCACATGAATTCCCCCATTTCACCAGGTCAGTGGTTTTCCAATCAAATACAGTGTTATGGAGGTGGAGCCAAGGCAAACCGAGAATAAGATCTGCAGTTCGTTTTTCCATCACAAAAAATGACATTTTTTCTGTATGTAAACACCCAACATTCATCATAACCTCAGCAGTACGAAATTTTATTCTCCCCTCATTCAAGGGAGTAAAATCTGCACCAGAAACTGAAAAGGGGGAACACAAAGGAATTAACTCCAAACCCAAGGCCTGAGCAACAACCGCTGGAGGGCCGCAGTGCCCCCGAATCCTGACACAGATGCTCAATAAACACTGGCCCATACTAGGCAGTAATTTTCCACACATACAGCCGTTCAATATACCACCTCTTATGTCCTTCCGTTGCACCCGCAACCTTAAGGATCAGTTGGTCCATTCGGATGTGGGCACCACTAAACAATCCTTTAAGTGCCTACTTTGGGTCTACCAGAACGGGATGTTTTCCCTGTCATATTTGTGTCAATTGTGCTCTTATGCTTAAGGGTTCTGAATTTAACCACCCAATCACTGGTGAGATCATAAAAATTAGACAATATCTCACGTACGATTCCACATATGTTGTGTATGCTTTGGAATGCCCCTGTCATCTTGTTTATGTTGGGGAAACAACCTGTTATTTGAAGACCAGGCTAAACCACCATACATATACTATCAGAGAGAAGAGACTGGATTTACCGGTGGCCAAACATTTTACAGAGGCCAAACATAATGAGGGATCTTAGATTCCGCCTTTTGGAACAGGTCCGCCTTCCGCGTCATGGTGGGGATAGGGGGTCTCTTCTTAAAAGAAGAGAACTCTATTGGATTTTCTTTTTACAATCCTTAAAACCTATTGGTCTTAATGTTGAATTTAGAGTCAGATAACTTTGGGATACATTACGTTTGATGCTTTTCCTCTAAGTACACTGGAATATAGGAATAGACTTAGTGCTAATTACTCTTAAGTATTCGTTACTCGGCTGAGTAGCGTGTGAAATTTGTATTTTTTTTTAACTCCTCCCTGCATGTTTAGCACCTATTTCTTAGCCAATAAATATGCAGGGAAGCCTGGGGGACCTCCTGCCATGACCTACTACCTTTCTACGTGTCTAGGAGTGATTGGCTTCCTGCATCAGGTGACGTGCTATTATATATATGCGTACGCCTGGGGCTCGGATCACACACCTTGTGGTTTTAGGAGAGGGAAAGAGTGTGCGCGTGATAGGGATAGCGAAAGCATACAAAATATCAGATATATAAGCGTACGAAATATCTGATATATAAGCGTACAAAATATCTAAATATGAGTTGATCTAAACATAAGTGAAAAATCTTGTCACACATGACTATTAACTTCTATTAGATCGTAATCACCCAACTTTCTTAGAGTCCTGATCAACAAGTTGTCATTCAAAAAGTTGAGTGACAGCTTCTCTATGCTTGCAAGTGGTAATGGTTTCACTGTCATGAATTCATATGCAACAGCGTATGGAGTAAATTATACGTAGCAATAGCGTACGCTTTATTGGACAAGGTCCTGTCGCTCCTTGCACTGTCTCTGCCTGCTCCATGCATGCTGCCCCTGGTGTTCCCTATCCATTTCCGTGATGTTTCCATCACTTTCAGAGGCTTTCAGAGGTTTTCAGGTGTTTAGGCAACCTTGCCTGCGAAGAACTTGAGTCCCCTGCAAAAATGCTCGTATCTCGCTTTGATTTCAATAGGGTTCGTTATTCGGTACGAATATACGAACTTTTGGAAAAGTTCATACCGAGTACCGAGCACACGAGCATTTTAATATTCGCTCATCTCTAGTGCTAATGTTTTTTAATAATATCTCAATTTCTACATTTTTCTCTTTTATTTTTAGATTTCATTATATATCTGTGAGGATGTGCCCATTGCCTTCTCCGGGGTTACCGGTTTATGGCTATTCGCTACATTTGGAGTGATTTTCTTGCCATTTTGTACCAAGACACCGTTTTATGCAATGATACTTACCTGGTCTCTCTCAGTGCGACATGGACTGGAATATTGGTATTGGGATGCACCTGGGGATATGTAATTGTGCCTCTGATACAAGAGGGGGATTAATACTCCTTTTGGGGTTATGTCCCGTCCCCCCCTTATCCAGACATATTGACGCACCCATCTATTTTTCACTTTTATTCTATTTAGACCCTTTGGCGTAAGGGAACGGGGCTAATGTAGCGGGTGCCAGATGCTGACGGGAGGCGATCGGGGGCATGGAAGTGCCCTTGATCGCGACTTTCAGACCGGGGAACCTCGTCCGACTGACAATTGGGAGTGTGGTCCCTTGAGCAAGCCGCATTGCCCTTAGTTTATAGCCTCTTTGATCTCTAAGGACACTTTGCTTGGCTGGAGTAACCATCCAAGCATGCGTGGTTAGCCTTTAGGTGCACTTGGTTTCCTTTCTAGTAAGGGCAACTTGTTGCCGGTCACGGAGGTCCTGGGTGCTCAATGCGCATGCGCTAGTAACAGCACGCTCCCTGGGAACTCCGAGATCGTTCCTGCGGTGATTTTCCTTCACACAGGCGCAGTGACTCCTTATGAATGCCATGTGGAGACGGGTGAGCTGGGCAAACCCCTCATATAATCATAGTTACATAGTTAATACGTTTGAAAAAAAGACACATGTCCATCAAGTTCAACCAAGGGAGGGGGTAGGAGTGATGAAGGGGAGGGGGACGGGTAACCTTAAGACATGACTCTACATTTCTTAATATGTGGGGACTAGAGATGAGCGAGTAGTGTTCGATCGAGCTGGTATTCGATCGAATACTACGCTATTCGGCGTACTCGATTTCGTTCGAGTATAACGGCGATGGCGCACTTAGAATTCGTTTCCCCTCCCACCTTCCCTGGCGCTCTTTTTCCACCAATCACCATGCAGGGGGGGTATGACAGGCACGCTGAGCACGCTGGCAGCGCGAAAACGGCGTCTACATGGATTGGCTGGAAAAACCATGTGACCTCGAATATTAAAAACTCAGCTCTTCCTGCTCGTACGCATATGCTGCGTGAACTTAGTCAGGGACAGAGGCTGGAGAAGGGAGAGACAGGTTTTAGCTGTTGGACAGGCAGGAGCGTGATTAAAAGCCCTTATCAGGGCTACTATAGTGCAGTACAGTGATAGCTTTACTACAATATAGACTTTACAGAGAACGGTCTGCTGTATTCAGGGATAGCTGCTGGAGTAGGGACACGAGAGAGGCATTAGTGGTGTATTAGGTGCTCTGCTACATACCAAACTATATATGGCACTACTGATGTGTACCTTGAACTATAAAATATATAGGCTTATAATTGGCACTGTACTGTGCGTTCTCTTGCAAACTAAATTTAAATACCTGGTGTTAATACCCACCGTCTGAACAGTTAGTACACGGCTGTGTACCTTGAACTTTAAAATATATAGGCCTATAATTGGCAACTGTACTGTGGCGTTCTCTTGCAAACTAATTTAAATACCTGGTGTTAATACCCACTGTCTGAACAGTTAGTACACGGCTGTGTACTTGAACTATAAAATATAATAGGCCTTATAATTGGCAACTGTACTGTGCGTTTCTCTTGCAAACTAATTTAAATACCTGGTGTAATACCCACCGTCTGAACAGTTAGTACAAACGGCTGTGTACCTTGAACTATAAAATAATATATAATAATAACTGTACTGCTTCCTCTTGCAAACTAATTGAAATACTGGTGTTAATACGTCTGAACAGTTAGTACACGGCTGTGTACCTTGAACTTAAAAATATATATACCTTGGCAACTGTACCAAAATAATTGAAATACCTGGTGTTAATACCCACCGTTCTAGCCAAAACCAACTGTACTTGGTTTAATATAACCTGGAGGCCTTATAATTGGCAACTGACTGTGCGTTCTCTTGCAAACTAATTGAAATACCTGTGTTAATACCCACCGTTGAACAGTAGTACACGGCTGTGTACTTGAACTATAAAAATATATAGGCCTTATAAGGCAACTGTACTGCGTTCTCTTGCAAAAATTGAATACCTGGTGTTAATACCCACCGCTGAACAGTTAGTCACGGCTGTGTACCTTGAACTAAAATATATAGGCCTTATAATTGGCAACTGTACTGTGCGTTCTCTTGCAAAAATTGAAATACCTGGTGTTAATACCACCGTCTGAACAGTTAGTACACGGCTGTGTACCTTGAACTTTAAAATATATGGCCTTATAATTGGCCAACTGTACTGTGCGTTCTCCTTGCAAACTAATTGAAATTACCTGGTGTTAATACCCACCGTCTGAACATTAGTACACGGCTGTGTACTTGAACTATAAAATATATAAGGCCTTATAATTGCAACTGTACTGTGCGTTCTCTTGCAAAATAATTGAAATACTGGTTTAATACCCACCGTCTGAACAGTTAGTACACGGCTGTGTACCTTGAACTATAAAATATATAGGCCTTATAATTGGCAACTGTACTGTGCGTTCTCTTGCAAACTAATTGAAATACCTGGTGTTTAATACCCACCGTCTGAACAGTTAGTACACGGCTGTGTACCTTGAACTATAAAATATATAGGCCTTATAATTGGCAACTGTACTGTGCGTTCTCTTGCAAAAATAATTGAAATACCTGGTGTTAATACCCCACCGTCTGAACAGTTAGTACACGGCTGTGTACTTGAACTATAAAAATATATAGGCCTTATAATTGGCAACTGTACTGTGCGTTCTCTTGCAAAATAATTGCAAATACCTGGTGTTAATACCCACCATCTGAAACAGTTAGTACAACGGCTGTGTACCTTGAACTATAAAATATATAGGCCTTATAATTGGCAACTGTACTGTGCGTTCTCTTGCAAAATAATTGAAATACCTGGTGTTAATACCCACCGTCTGAACAGTTAGTTACACGGCTGTGTACCTTGAAACTATTAAAAATATATAGGCCTTATAATTGGCAAATGTACTGTGCGTTCTCTTGCAAAACTAATTGAAATACCTGGTGTTAATACCCACCGTCTGAACAGTTAGTACACGGCTGTATACCTTGAACTATAAAATATATAGGCCTTATAATTGGCAACTGTACTGTGCGTTCTCTTGCAAACTAATTGAAAATACCTGGTGTTAATACCCACCGTCTGAACAGTTAGTACACGGCTGTGTACCTTGAACTATAAAATATATAGGCCTTATAATTGGCAACTGTACTGTGCGTTCTCTTGCAAAATAATTGAAATACCTGGTGTTAATACCCACCGTCTGAACAGTTAGTACACGGCTGTGTACCTTGAACTATAAAATATATAGGCCTTATAATTGGCAACTGTACTGTGCGTTCTCTTGCAAACTAATTGAAATACCTGGTGTTAATACCCACCGTCTGAACAGTTAGTACACGGCTGTGTACCTTGAACTATAAAATATATAGCCTTATAATTGGCAACTGTACTGTGCGTTCTCTTGCAAAATAATTGAAATACCTGGTGTTAATACCCACCGTCTGAACAGTTAGTACACGGCTGTGTACCTTGAACTATAAAATATATAGGCCTTATAATTGGCAACTGTACTGTGCGTTCTCTTGCAAAATAATTGAAATACCTGGTGTTAATACCCACCGTCTGAACAGTTAGTACACGGCTGTGTACCTTGAACTTTAAAATATATAGGCCTTATAATTGGCAACTGTACTGTGCGTTCTCTTGCAAAATAATTTGAAATACCTGGTGTTAATACCACCGTCTGAACAGTTAGTACACGGCTGTGTACCTTGAACTATAAAATATATAGGCCTTATAATTGGCAACTGTACTGTGCGTTCTCTTGCAAAATAATTGAAATACCTGGTGTTAATACCCACCGTCTGAACAGTTAGTACACGGCTGTGTACCTTGAACTATAAAATATATAGGCCTTATAATTGGCAACTGTACTGTGCGTTCTCTTGCAAAATAATTGAAATACCTGGTGTTAATACCCACCGTCTGAACAGTTAGTACACGGCTGTGTACCTTGAACTATAAAATATATAGGCCTTATAATTGGCAACTGTACTGTGCGTTCTCTTGCAAACTAATTGAAATACCTGGTGTTTAATACCCACCGTCTGAACAGTTAGTACACGGCTGTGTACCTTGAACTATAAAATATATAGGCCTTATAATTGGCAACTGTACTGTGCGTTCTCTTGCAAAACTAATTGAAATACCTGGTGTTAATACCCACCGTCTGAACAGTTAGTACACGGCTGTGTACCTTGAACTATAAAATATATAGGCCTTATAATTGGCAACTGTACTGTGCGTTCTCTTGCAAACTAATTGAAATACCTGGTGTTAATTACCCACCCGTCTGAAACAGTTAGTACACGGCTGTGTACCTTGAACTATAAAATATATAGGCCTTTATAATTGGCAACTGTACTGTGCGTTCTCTTGCAAACTAATTGAAATACCTGGTGTTAATACCCACCGTCTGAACAGTTAGTACACGCTGTGTACCTTGAACTTTAAAATATATAGGCCTTATAATTGGCAACTGTACTGTGCGTTTCTCTTGCAAACTAATTGAAATACCTGTGTTAATACCCCACCGTCTGAACAGTTAGTACACGGCTGTGTACCTTGAACTATAAAATATATAGGCCTTATAATTGGCAACTGTACTGTGCTTTCTCTTGCAAACTAATTTGAAATACCTGGTGTTAATACCCACCGTTCTGAACAGTTAGTACACGGCTGTGTACCTTAACTATAAAAATATTAGGCCTTATAATTGGCAACTGTACTGTTGCGTTCTCTTGCAAACTAATTGAAATACCTGGTTTTAATACCCACCGTCTGAACAGTTAGTACACGGCTGTGTACCTTGAACTATAAAATATATAGGCCTTATAATTGGCAACTGTACTGTGCGTTCTCTTGCCAAAATAATTGAAATACCTGTGTTAATACCCACCGTTCTGAACAGTTAGTACACGGCTGTGTACCTTGAACTTTAAAATATATAGGCCTTATAATTGGCAACTGTACTGTGCGTTCTCTTGCAAACTAATTGAAATACCTGGTGTTAATACCCACCGTCTGAACAGTTAGTACACGGCTGTGTACCTTGAACTATAAAATATATAGGCCTTATAATTGGCAACTGTACTGTGCGTTCTCTTGCAAACTAATTGAAAATACCTGGTGTTAATACCCACACGTCTGAACAGTTAGTACACGGGCTGTGTACCTTGAACTATAAAATATATAGCCTTATAATTGGCAACTGTACTGTGCGTTCTCTTTGCAAAACTAATTGAAATACCTGGTGTTAATACCCACCGTCTGAACAGTTAGTACACGGCTGTGTACCTTGAACTATAAAAATATATAGGCCTTATAATTGGCAACTGTACTGTGCGTTCTCTTGCAAACTAATTGAAATACCTGGTGTTAATACCCACCGTCTGAACAGTTAGTACACGGCTGTGTACCTTGAACTATAAAATATATAGGCCTTATAATTGGCAACTGTACTGTGCGTTCTCTTGCAAACTAATTGAAATACCTGGTGTTAATACCGCACCGTCTGAACAGTTAGTACACGGCTGTGTACCTTGAACTATAAAATATATAGGCCTTATAATTGGCAACTGTACTGTGCGTTCTCTTGCAAACTAATTGAATACCTG
>ONZH01027295.1:0-23403 GCA_900303285.1 Rhinella marina
TATACCCAAATATTGTATTTGCAACAAAAAAAAAAATAAAATGCGGAGGGGGGCTAGCGGAATCGGACGTGGACGAGGACGGGGGCGCGGAAATGCTGTTGGTGGCCTTGTTTGAAGCCAGTGGGGATACAGTGCGTGCTGGTGAGGGTCAGCCAGGATCCCACTCATCCAGAATCCCTGCCTTTATGGGACAGTTAAGCAGGGGGCGAGTTACACCGCTGTTGAGGCCTGAGCAGGTTGAGCAGGTGGTGCAATGGATAGCCGATAGCGCTTCCACACAGTTGTCCACCAGCCAGTCATCCACACAGTCTCACTCTGACCCTCCTTCCTCCACACCTGGCCAACAGAGTCATCCCACCCTTGACCCCTCCCAGGAGCTCTTTTCGGGTCCTTTTTCAGATGTGCCGGAAGAATCCCAGGAGCTAGCAGAGGAATTTGGTTTGTAGTGATGCCCAAACACTTGAGTATTCGCCATCTCCTGCTGATGTGGACCCTGAACCAGCATCTGTTATCATGAGCGATGATGATGATGAGACGCAGTTGCCATCAAGGGAGGCTGTTGGAATGTCCAGTGGGCAGGAGGAGGAGCAGAGTGAGGAAGAGGAGGTGGTGGATGACGAAATGACCGACCCCACTTGGCCAGGGGTGATGTCCAGCGGGGAAAGCAGTGGAGAGGTGGTGGTCTGCGCAGCACCGAAAAAGGCAGCAAGAGGCAGAGGGATGTCCACAGGCAGAGGGATGTCCACAGGCAGAGGGATGTCCACAGGCAGAGGGATGTCCACAGGCAGAGGGATGTCCACAGGCAGAGGGATGTCCACAGGCAGAGGGATGTCCAGAGGCAGAGGACAGTGCAGACAGAGTAGTGAGGCCACAGCCAGCACGGCCGAAGCTGTTCCCGGCAGCGGGCAGTCGCGCGAAGCTCCCCCATCGAGGCCTCGTACTTCTGTGGTGTGGAGATTTTTTAATGTTTGTGCGGATGACAAACTGAGCGCGGTTTGCACACTCTGCCACTCAAAACTGAGTAGGGGCTCTGAGAAGAGCAATCTGACCACCTCAGGCATGCGGCGTCACTTGGAAGTCAAGCACTGGGCTGAGTGGGAGAGAGCAAACGCAATACAAACTGCGCCCGGTCCTGCTGCCACTGCCTCTTCCCCTCTGTTGTGTGCTGCACTGCGGTCCAGACCTCCAGCCAGGACACCTCCACATCTGCCTCTGCCTCGGCTACTTTGGGGCCTTCTCCTTCAGCCTCCCCTTCCCCCGCCTCTTCGCCTGCACCTTCACACTCCTCGTCCCATCAACTATCCATCTCGCAGGCGTTCGACCGCAGGCGGAAGTACGCCTCGAGTCACCCCCAAGCCCAAGCCTTAAACTGCCACATCTCCAAACTGCTGGCCCTGGAGATGTTGCCGTTTAGGCTTGTGGAGACGCAGGCCTTCCGCGACCTGATGGCGGCTGCCGCACCTCGCTATTCCGTCCCTAGCCGCCACTACTTTTCCCGGAGTGCCGTCCCCGCCCTGCACTAGCACGTGTCGCGTAACATCAGGCGGGCCCTGAGGTACGCAGAGAGCGCAAAGGTCCACTTGACCACCGACTCGTGGACAAGCGCTTGCGGCCAGGGACGCTACATCTCTTTGACGGCACACTGGGTGAATGTAGTGGAAGCGGGGACGGGGTCGCAAACAGAGACGGCCTACCTACCACCCCCGCCCAAGATTGCCAGCATGGGTTCTGATAAACCCCCCTCCTCCTCCTCCTCTGCCTTAACATCGCCCTCAGCCGCTAGCAGGAAGCGTTGCAGCACTGGCGCGGGGAGACGTCAGCAGGCGGTGCTTAAAGGGAACCTGTCATCTCCGAAACACCCCCTGAACTAGAGTAAGCGTTGTATAGTGTAAGTGATGCTGAATCTGAATATGTAATTTTTATCTTCATACTCACTTCCATTCCGACGCTGTGCTCCCACAAACCAGCAGTAAAATGCACTCACTGGACTCCAGTGCTCACTCACATAATGGAGAGGACTCAAAGAAGAGTCCACTGAGTGCATTTTACTGCAGGTTTGTGGGAGCACAGCGTCAGAATGGAAGTGAGTATGAAGATAAAACTTACATATTCGGATTCAGCATCACTTACACTATACACCGCTTACTCTAGTTCAGGGGGTGTTTCGGAGATGACAGGTTCCCTTTAAGCTCATCAGCTTGGGCGACAGGAAGCACAGCGCCCCAGAGGTGAGGGACGCCATATTGCAGCAGACGGAGATGTGGCTGTCGCCGCTGCAGCTAGGACCAGGCATGGTCGTGTGCGATAACGGCCGTAACCTGGTGGCGGCTCTGGAGCTTGCCGAACTCGATCACGTACCATGCCTGGCCCACGTTTTTAATCTGGTAGTCCAAAAATTTCTAAAGACTTACCCCAACCTGGCAGAGCTACTGGTGAAAGTGCGGCGCTTGCGCGCTCACTTTCGGAAGTCAACTGTAGCTGCTGCTAGCTTAAAAAAACTCCAGCAACGCCTCCATTTGCCTGAACATCGGCTGTTGTGCGACCTGCCGACTCGCTGGAATTCCACCTATTCCATGTTGGCCAGGGTGTGTGAGCAGCAGAGAGCATTGATGGAGTACCAGATTATGAATCCACGCGTGCCTCCAACTCAGCTCCCTCAGTTTGCCAACCACGAGTGGCCATGGATGGCAGACATATGCGATGTACTGCGTATCTTTGAGGAGTCCACCAAGAAGGTCAGCAGCGAGGACGCTATAGTGAGCGTAACCATCCCGCTCCTATGCGTCCTCAAAGAATCGCTCATCGCAATAAGGGAGAACGCATTGCACGCAGAGGAGACGGGGGTAGGAGGAGACGCAACGGAGCTACACAGTCAGACCACACTTTTGTCTGCTTCACGGTGGCAGTTGCAGGAGGAGGAGGATGAGGAGGATGACGTGGAGGTGGCTGTGGAAGAGGAGGAGGATGCTGGCGGCGAGGGTAGCAGTCAGGCTGTGTGCGTCCCATTGGTTCAGCGCGGATGGGGCGGAGAGGAGGCGGAAGAGGAAGAGGAGGAAATGGCAAGTGATCCTTCTGGTGGGGGCAGTGAGGTCATGCCTATTCAGAGTCTGGCACACATGGCTGACTTCATGCTGGGCTGCTTTTCCCGGGACACACGTGTTGTCCGGATAGTGGAGAACAAACTGTACTGGGTCTTCGCAATCCTGGACCCCCGGTATAAAGATAACGTCTCTTCTTTTATTCCGGTAGAGGAGAGGACGAATCGATTGCTGGAATACCAGAGGGAACTCGTGCAGAACATGATGGAGATTTTCCCACCCACCATCGCTGGCGGCAGAGAGGAGAGGGTCTCCCAGAGTCCCACAACATCCATCAGGCCCACAGCCACCAGGGGAACACTCTCCAAGGTGTGGGACACGTTCATGGCACCCCCTCGTGCAACTTCCATCACTGCGGGGCCCGCTATCAGCAGGAGGGACAAGTATCGGCGGATGTTGCGGGAGTACCTGGCAGACCGTACCCCTGTCCTCCCCGATCCCTTGGCGTCCTACACTTACTGGGTCTCCAAGTTGGACACGTGGCTGGAACTGTCCCTGTACGCCTTTGAGGTGCTTGCCTGCCCTGCCGCCAGCGTGCTATCAGAAAGGGTGTTCAGCGCAGCCGGGGGCATTATAACCGATAAGCGCAGCCGCCTGTCAACCGACAGTGCGGACAGGCTGACGCTAATCAAAATGAACAGCAAGTGGATTGACCCGGACTTTGCTTCTCCAACCGTGGGAAAGCAGCCAAAAGTGAAGTGCCATCTGTATGAAGTGCCATTTCCTCCTCCTCCTCCTCCTCCTCCTCCTCCTCCTTAACCGCCGTAGAATTGCTCCGTAAATAAGAAAAATTTATATATTTATGGCTCAACTCTTGGGCCTCCACAAAATGTTTAAGAGGTCTCACCTCTTGGGCCTCCATATAATTTTTAACAGGTCTCACCTCTTGGGCCTCCACATAATTTTTAAGAGGTCTCACCTCTTGGGCCTGCACAAAATGTTTAAGAGGTCTCACCTCTTGGGCCTCCACATAATTTTTAAGAGTCTCACCTCTTGGGCCTCCACAAAATCTTTAAGAGGTCTCACCTCTTGGGCCTGCACAAAATGTTTAAGAGGTCTCACCTCTGGGCCTCCATATAATTTTAACAGGTCTCACCTCTTGGGCCTCCACATAATTTTTAAGAGGTCTCACCTCTTGGGCCTGCACAAAATGTTTAAGAGGTCTCACCTCTTGGGCCTCCACATAATTTTTAACAGGTCTCACCTCTTGGGCCTCCACATAATTTTTAAGAGGTCTCACCTCTTGGGCCTCCACAAAATCTTTAAGAGGTCTCACCTCTTGGGCCTCCACAAAATCTTTTAAGAGGTCTCACCTCTTGGGCCTGCACAAAATCTTTAAGAGGTCTCACCTCTTGGGCCTCCACAAAATCTTTAAGAGGTCTCACCTCTTGGGCCTCCACAAAATGTTTAAGAGGTCTCACCTCTTGGGCCTCCACATAATTTTTAACAGGTCTCACCTCTTGGGCCTCCACATAATTTTAAAGAGGTCTCACCTCTTGGACCTCCACAAAATCTTTAAGAGGTCTCACCTCTTGGGCCTCCACAAAATGTTTAAGAGGTGTCACCTCTTGGGCCTCCACATAATTTTTAAGAGGTCTCACCTCTTGGGCCTCCACAAAATGTTTAAGAGGTGTCACCTCTTGGGCCTCCACATAATTTTTAACAGGTCTCACCTCTTGGGCCTCCACATAATTTTTAAGAGGTCTCACCTCTTGGGCCTGCACAAAATCTTTAAGAGGTCTCCCCTCTTGGGCCTCCACAAAATCTTTAAGAGGTCTCACCTCTTGGGCCTCCACAAAATCTTTAAGAGGTCTCACCTCTTGGGCCTCCACAAAATCTTTAAGAGGTCTCACCTCTTGGGCCTCCACATAATTTTTAAGAGGTCTCACCTCTTGGGCCTCCACAAAATGTTTAAGAGGTGTCACCTCTTGGGCCTCCACATAATTTTTAAGAGGTCTCACCTCTTGGGCCTCCACATAATTTTTAAGAGGTCTCACCTCTTGGGCCTCCACAAAATCTTTAAGAGGTCTCACCTCTTGGCCTCCACAAATCTTTAAGAGGTCTCACCTCTTGGGCCTGCCACAAAATCTTTAAGAGGTCTCACCTCTTGGGCCTGCACAAAATCTTTAAGAGGTCTCACCTCTTGGGCCTCCACAAAATCTTTAAGAGGTCTCACCTCTTGGGCCTCCACAAAATCTTTAAGAGGTCTCACCTCTTGGGCCTGCACAAAATCTTTAAGAGGTCTCACCTCTTGGGCCTCCACAAAATCTTTAAGAGGTCTCACCTCTTGGGCCTCCACAAAATCTTTAAGAGGTCTCACCTCTTGGGCCTCCACAAAATCTTTAAGAGGTCTCACCTCTTGGGCCTCCACATAATTTTTAAGAGGTCTCACCTCTTGGGCCTCCACAAAATGTTTAAGAGGTGTCACCTCTTGGGCCTCCACATAATTTTTAACAGGTCTCACCTCTTGGGCCTCCACATAATTTTTAAGAGGTCTCACCTCTTGGGCCTCCACAAAATCTTTAAGAGGTCTCACCTCTTGGGCCTCCACAAAATCTTTAAGAGGTCTCACCTCTTGGGCCCTGCACAAAATCTTTAAGAGGTCTCACCTCTTGGGCCTCCACAAAATCTTTAAGAGGTCTCACCTCTTGGCCTCCACAAAATCTTTAAGAGGTCTCACCTCTTGGGCCTCCACAAAATCTTTAAGAGGTCTCACCTCTTGGGCCTCCACAAAATCTTTAAGAGGTCTCACCTCTTGGGCCTCCACAAAATGTTTAAGAGGTCTCACCTCTTGGGCCTCCACATAATTTTTAACAGGTCTCACCTCTTGGGCCTCCACATAATTTTAAAGAGGTCTCACCTCTTGGACCTCCACAAAATCTTTAAGAGGTCTCACCTCTTGGGCCTCCACAAAATGTTTAAGAGGTGTCACCTCTTGGGCCTCCACATAATTTTTAACAGGTCTCACCTCTTGGGCCTCCACATAATTTTTAAGAGGTCTCACCTCTTGGGCCTCCACATAATTTTTAAGAGGTCTCACCTCTTGGGCCTCCACATAATTTTTAACAGGTCTCACCTCTTGGGCCTCCACATAATTTTTAAGAGGTCTCACCTCTTGGGCCTCCACAAAATCTTTAAGAGGTCTCACCTCTTGGGCCTCCACAAAATCTTTAAGAGGTCTCACCTCTTGGGCCTGCACAAAATCTTTAAGAGGTCTCACCTCTTGGGCCTCCACAAAATCTTTAAGAGGTCTCACCTCTTGGGCCTCCACAAAATCTTTAAGAGGTCTCACTTCTTGGGCCTCCACATAATTTTTAAGAGGTCTCACCTCTTGGGCCTCCACATAATTTTTAAGAGGTCTCACCTCTTGGGCCTCCACAAAATCTTTAAGAGGTCTCACTTCTTGGGCCTCCACATAATTTTTAAGAGGTCTCACCTCTTTAGCCTCCACACAATTTTTAAGACGTCTCACCTCTTGGGCCTCCACAAAATCTTCCATGAGCCTCTGGCCAGCCCACGGCCTCTTCCTGCCTTTTGCGGTCCTACGCATCCCTCAACATCCCCACTGCTTTACCTGCTAGACATGACACTGGGCCAGGTCGGGTCACTGACATCTCTAGCGCCAACAATTTGGGCATTTTAAGGCTTCTGCATGTGTTTGAGTTGTTTTTACATTTTAAAGAAGACATGTCTGACCACATTTCACACACACACACAATGACAATTAGGGGTGGGGTCTATTTGCTTTCCCCCTTGCCTATGCCATCTGAGGTTGTCATAGGCAACGTGATTTTAAGGGGTGCAGAATTTCATCTTCTTTTTTGTCTAGTTTGGCTTGGGGTCCATGGCAATGTAGAGGAAAGAAGGTTTCCTTGTATGGTCTCACTTTACATAGAAGTTATATTGTGTTTGGAGTGTATTGTTGAGAGGCTGTGATAGTGGCGTAATAGTGCGACTTGGGCGCGTTATATGCACCCAGACATGCTTCCCCTGCTGTCCCAGTTGCATTCCAGCAGTGTTGGCATCCTTTTCTGAGGTTTCAGGGTGGACTTGGTGACCTCCAAGTGGTCGAATTGAGATTTCCAAGTGGCGAGCATTTTTTCCCCATAGACTTTAATGGGATTCGATATTCGGTCGAATAGTCGAATTTTGCGGTCTATTCGAATCGAATTTCGAACTTTCGAATATTTCACTACTCGCTCATCTCTAGTTACTAGAGATGGGTCATTGATCCAGGGAGTTATTCTGATTGCCTGACTGGAGTTGGGAAGGAATTTTTCCCCCTAAAGTGAGGAAAATTGGCTTCTACCTCACAGGGTTTTTTTTGCCTTCCCCTGGATCAACTTGCTGGAAAACAGGCTGAACTGGATGGACAGATGTCTTTTTTCGGCCTTACAAACTATGTTACTATGTAGATGGATCTGGATAGATTGGAGGCTTGGGCAGATAAGTGGCAGATGAGGTTTAACACTGACAAATGTAAGGGTATGCATATGGAAAGGAATAATGCAAGTACATACTGTACAGTAAATACTGAATGGTAAAACATTGGGTAACTCTGACATGGAAAAGGACCTAGGAATTTTAGTGAACAGCAAACTAAGCTGTAGAAACCAGTGTCAGACAGCTGCTGCCAAGGCCAATAAGATAATGGGTTGCATCAAAAGAGGCATAGATGCCCGGAATGAGAACATAGTCCTGCCACTTTACAAATCACTAGTCAGACCACACATAGAGTACTGTGTACAGTTCTGGGCTCCTGTGAACAAGGCAGACATAGCAGAGCTGGAGAGGGTTCAGAGGAGGGCAACTAAAGTAACAACCGGAATGGGTGGACTACAGTACCCAGATAATCAAAATTAGGGTTATTCACTTTAGAAAAAAGACTACTGAGGGGTGATCTAATAACAATGTATAAATATATCAGGGGTCAGTACAGAGATCTCTCCCATGATCTTTTTATCCTGAGGACTGTGACTGTGATGAGGGGACATCCTCTGCGTCTTGAGGATAGAAGGTTTGTTCACAAAGATAGAAGAGGATTCTTTACGGTAAGAGCAGTCAGACTATGGAACTCTCTGCCTGAGATGGTGGTAATGGTAAGTTCACTGAAAGAGTTCAAGAGGGGCCTGGATGTATTTCTGGAGTGTAATAATGTTACAGGTTATAGTTACTAGAGAGAGGTTGTTGATCCAGGGAGTTATTCTGATTGCCTGATTGGAATCGGGAAGGAGTTTTTTCCCCTAAAGTGAGAAAAATTGGCTTCTACCTCACAAGGTTTTTTTTTGCCTTCTTCTGGATCAACTTGCAGGATAACATGCCGAACTGGATGGACAGATGTCTTTTTTCGGCCTTATAAACTATGTTACTATGTTACCTGTTAAGGCCATGCTGGGAGCTGTAATTTCACGCCGAACATGGCAGGGGTTAATCTGCTTATGCAAATGGTATCTGTATTGAGCTGTTTTTGAGCTGGAGCTGTATACAGTATATTTGCCATTTTAGGTTTTGGTGTTGTATTTATTAGTGTTGAGAAAATCGACCCATCCAAAGTGGAATTCGATCTGAAGTTTAGATTTGCAATGAATCTGAATTTCCTTGCGCTTCATGGTAACAAATTGATTTTTTATTAGCCAGTGTGGACTAAAGCAGGGAGGTGCCTATAAATAGGTATTGTGTGGTTAATCTTTAAAGGGATTGTCCAGGAATTTAATATTAATGACCTATCTTCAGAATAGGTCATCAATATCCAATCGTTGGTGGGCCAACACTCAGCACCCCTACCGATCAGCTATATTAGGAGACGGCATGTGCAGTGTGCATGTGCCTCTTCATAACTTCAGTGGAACCACCGCTAGCTTAGGGGTGGTGGAGGTAGCGGTGGCACATTCAGAACAGGGAATCTACAGATGGGCCAAGGAGCTCAACATGAGCTATCACAGTCTGATAAAAGTGTGGGGGAGGGGGAGGTTGAGGAGTCCGATTTTGATGATTGAGTGTTAAGCCTCATTCACATATCAGTGTTTTGGTCAGTGATTTCCATCACTGATTGTGAGCCAAAGCCAGGAGTAGAGGATACATAAAGATGAGATATGAGAGAAAGATCTGCATCTGTTCTGAGACAAGAGGAGGCACCGAGAAATGTCAAGCAATACTTGGTGGCGGTAGGAAATGCACCAAACCGCTTTCCACCTAAGGCCCAGCCGCCACTAAATTTACTCGGTGGGTAGTTAGGGAGATAAAACGTCCATGCCCATGCTTACTGGTCCACGTATTGGTGGTTATGTGGACCTTTCCACTGATGGTGTTGTGCAGTGCACACCTGATTTTTTCTGCCACAAAAGTACTGGCAGCTGGGACAGCCACAACATTAGGTTTTTAAAACTGTCCATCTCCACCAGACAGAATGGAAGCATTTCAAAGGCCAGGGATTTTGAAGTGCTGGCATTCAGGGCCAGGGCTCGCAGATGGATAGGGGGGTACTTCCTCTTTCTCTCCAGTGTTTGACGGATGGACAGATAAACACTTCCATGGGACGGTGTGGACATGCTCAGTGACACTGCTGGTGGTGGTAATTTTCCTGTGAGATCCTCACTTTGTGGGGTGTCAGGTGGCCCAGTTGTTCCAGAGGGGAACGAAGAGGCCAAGACCACAGCAGAAAAGGGAACAGGGGGAGCCTCAGATCTTTCATACAGAGTTTTTCAGGTGTCTACTCAACTGCTGCTTGTGCTTTGAATTTAGATGTCTAGTCATGCAGGTGGTGCTCAGGTTTAGAACATTTATGCCTCGCTTCAGGCTCTGAGTGCAAACTACCCATGTCTTGTCATCAGCACATTGCCTAAAGAATTGCCACATCAGGGAACTCCTTTGAGCTGGTTTTGGTGTGCTCTGTCCCTTGACGCTGTTGGCAGTAGAAGGCATACTGGCTAGGGGCCAGCCACTGTGATGTATCCTGCTTCCTCTTGTGCTGTGCAGCTGGTGCTGCATGACCACCACCTCTTCCTCTGAAATGCTTATGTCACTCAGATGACCTTGATTCCTTGTGGGGTCTAGGACCTCATCATCCTCCACATCACCTTCTACCCACTCCTCACCTCTGCCCTCCTTGCCGGTCTGCTCATTGCAGAAAGCCGCAGCAGTTGACACCTGTATTTCATCATCATCATCAGAGACATGCTGCAGTAGTCCTCCAATGTCCTCATCCTCACACATAAGTGGTTTGGCATCAGTGCACTCAATCTCTTCCACTTCTGGGGCAGGACTAGGTGGATGGCCCACGGAACCCCAGCCAGCAGTCATCAAAAAGCATAAGTGACTGCTGCATGATTTGAGGCTTAGACTTCTTGGCTGATGTGCAAGGGGTTGAGGTGGAAGACAGATGCCCATGGGCCGCTGGTGCCAGCTCTGTGTTTTCAGCAGTGGACAGGGTGGAAGACAATGTTCAAAAACTGGAGGCACTGTCAGCAATCCAATCTAATAACGCCTGTATTTGTTCTGGCCTCACAATTCGTAAAGTGGTATTCAGACCTACAAAATGATGCAGAACATCCTGTTGACTGCATGCACCAGAGGAAGGTGTTTCATATGGGCGCGTAGCTGGCAAAGATCAACAACGTCCTCTCCCTGCAGCAGGAGCTCCACCACTGCCATGAACACTGCAACATCCCTTATTTGATGCTCTCATTCTTTCAGGGCACCCACAAAATTGACAGATAGATTAACTATTCTATTTCAGTGCCACGGATGCAAAGGAGGCGTTTAGCGTCCCAAAAAAAGGGTTTATGTCACCGACAGAATTAAACAGACTGATTAACTATTCTATTTCTATGTCACGGATGCAAAAGAGGTGTTTTTCCACCCAAAAAACGGCTATAGGTCACCAACAGAATAAAAGCCAGAATAAGTACTGTATTTCTGTGTCATGGGTGCAAAGGAGGTGTATTACATAGTAATACAGTAACATATTTTACAAGGCCAAAAAAAGACCTCTGTCCATCCAGTTCGGCTGTTATCCTGCAAGTTGATTCAAAGGAAGGCAAAAAAAACCCTGTGAGGTAGAAGCTAATTTTGAGGTAGAAGCTAATTCCTTCCCGACTCCAATCAGGCAATAAGAATAACTCCCTGGATCAACAACCCCTCTCTAGTAACTATAACCTGTAATATTATTACACTCCAGAAATACATCCAAGTCCCTCTTGAACTCTTTTAGTGAACTTACCATCACCACCTCCTCAGGCAGAGAGTTTCACAGTTCTACTGCTCTTACCGTAAAGAATTATCTTCTATTTTTGTGAACAAACCTTCTTTCCTCCAGACGCAAAGGATGTCCCTCGTCACAGTCCTGGGATAAACAGATCATGGGAGAGATCGCTGTACTGAACCCTGATATATTTATATATAGTTTTTAGATCTCCCCTCAGTCGTCTTTTTTCTAAAGTGAATAACCCTAATTTTGATAATCTTTCTGGGTACTGTAGTCCACCCATTCCAGTTATTACTTTAGTTGCCCTCCTCTAAACCTTCTCCAGCTCTGCTATGTCTGCCTTGTTCACAGGAGCCCAGAACTGTACACAGTACTCTATGTGTGGTCTGACTAGTGATTTGTAAAGTGGCAGGACTATGTTCTCATTCCGGGCATCTATGCCTCTTTTGATGCAACCCATTATCTTATTGGCCTTGGCAGCAGCTGTCTGACACTGGTTTCTACAGCTTAGTTTGCTGTTCACTAAAATCCCTAAGTCCTTTTCCATGTCAGTGTTACCCAGTGTTTTACTATTTAGAATGTACTGGTGACTTGTATTATTCCTTCCTATGTGCATAACCTTACATTTGTCAGTGTTAAACCTCATCTGCCACTTTTCTGCCCAGGCCTCCAATCTATCAAGGTCCCTCTGTAGCAGTGTACTGTCCTCTTCTGTGTTAATTACTTTACACAGTTTAGTGTCATCTGCAAAAATTGATATTTTACTGTGCAAGCTTTCTACAAGATCATTAATAAATATATTGAAGAGAATAGGGCCCAACACTGACCCCTGTGGTACCCCAATAGTGACAGTGTCTCAATCTGAGTATGTGCCGTTAATAACCATCCTCTGTTTTCCATCATTGAGCCAGTTACTTACCCACATACAGACATTTTCTCCCAGTCCAAGCATTCTCATTTTATATACTAACCTTTTATGTGGTACAGTGTCAAATGCTTTGGAGAAGTCCAGATATACGACATCCATTGATTCGCCGCGGTCAAGTCTAGAACTTACCTCCTCATAGAAACTGATTAAATTAGTTTGACATGACCGAACCCTCATCAAGCCATGCTGATAAGGCGTTATTTGCTTATTTTCATTGATGTACTCCAAGATAGCATCTCTTAGGAAACCTTCAAACAGTTTACCCATGACAGATGTTAAACTTACCGGCCTATAGTTTCCGGGCTCTGTTTTTGGCCCCTTTTTGAATATTGGCACCACATTTGCTATGCGCCAATCCTCTGGAACACTCCCTGTCAGTATAGAGTCCTTAAATATCAGAAATAAGGGCCTGGCTATGACATTACTTAATTCTCTTAGGATACGGGGGTGTATGCCATCTGGTCCTGGCGATTTGTCTATTTTAATCTATTTAAGACGCCGCTGTACTTCTTCCTGAGTCAGACAGGGCACTTTAAATGGGGAATTTACTTTTATGTCCTGCATTTCATCTGACAGTTTATTTTCCTCAGTGAATACCATTGAGAAAAAAATATTTAATAGCTTTGCTATCTCCTCATCGTTCTCTGCAACTCCCCTCTCATTACTTTGTAAGGGGCCAACACGTTCAGGTTTATACTTTTTGCTATTTATAATTGAAGAACATTTTAGAGTTAGTTTTACTGTCTTTGGCAATCAATCTCTTGGTCTCTAGTTTGTCTGCTTTTGTTTGTCTTTTACATATTCTATTAACTTATAGTTTTTCAATGCTTCCTCACTCCCCTCCTGTTTTAGTGAACAGAGGTTTGTCATTTATTGCTTTCTTTACAGGTCTATTTATCCACATTGTTTTTTTCTTGCTCCTTAACCTTTTATTTCCAGAAGGTATGTACCTCTCACAATTAAATATTAGGACGCTTTTAAAAAATATCCCATTTTGTGGCTGTATTTTTATTTTTGAGGGCTGTGTCCCATTTAGTTCTGCCTTTGGCCTCTCTTGGTTGGTTAATCTTTGCTTTTTTGAAGTTTTGGTATTTCTGTTCTTCCTTGAAGAAACACTTTTTTGAATTTGAAGGTTATTATATTATGATCACAATTTCCCAGGTGTCCCCCAATCTGTACATCTGTTGTTCTGTCAGGTCTATTGGTTAATACTAAGTCCAGTATGGCTGTCCCTCTAGTCGGGTCCTGAACCAGTTTTGAAAGGTAATTGTCTTTGGTTTTTGCCAAGAACCTGTTTCCTTTATGAGATATACAGGTTTCAGTTTCCCAGTCTATATCTGGGTAGTTGAAGTCCCCCATAATAACGACCTCACTATGATTTGCTGCCTCGTCTATTTCGTTTAGAAGTAGATTTTCTGTGGACTCTGGTATATTAGGTGGTTTATAATAAACTCCTTTTAGTATTTTATTATTGTTATTTCCTCCATGTAATTCTACCCACAGTGACTCCACATGTTCATGTCCCTCACTTATATCTCCCCAGAGTGTGGGCTTTAGACAGGACTTTACACAAATGAAAACCACTCCCCCTCTCTGGTTTTGATTATAATTCCTAAACAGACTGTAACCCTGTACGTTAACCGCCCTAACCATCATAGCTAACATCCAGCCATGTCTCAGTTACTCCCACTATGTCATGCTCCTCCTCACACATCACTACTTCCAGTTCACCAGTGTTATTAGTCAGGCTTCCGGCATTAGTGTACATACAATTAAGAGGTTGATGTTTTTTTTTTTTTTTACCCTACACCTTTCTTTCTGAACTGTTCTAGTCCCTCCTTCCATTCCTCCCTCATTTCCATTACCTCATCCCAGGTCTCTATCTGCACTATCTTCCCCTTCTCTAGTCTAATTACCCTCCCCCCAGTCCCTAGTTTAAACACTCCTCCAACCTTCTAGCCATCTTCTCCCCCAAAACAGCTGCCCCTTCCCCATTGAGATGCAGCCCATCCCTACGATAGAGACTGTAGCCGAAAGAGAAGTCTGCCAGTTCTCCAGGAACCCAAACCCCTCCTTCCTACACCATTTCTTGAGTCACTTGTTTACCTCTCTAATCTCCCGCTGCCTTTCTTGTGTGGCTCGTGGTACAGGTATTATTTCGGAAAACACTATCTTTGAGGTCATTGCCCTAAGCTTATGACCTAAATCCCTAAAATAATTTTTAAATCCTTAAAAATTGTCTATAGGTCACTGACAGAATTAACAGCCTGATTAAGTATTTTAATTCTGTGTCATGGAAGCAAAGGAGGTGTATTGCACCCACAAAAAATGGCTATACCTCACAGAGTTAACAGCCAGATTAAAATCCTAACACTATCCCTCACTGCAGCAGCGTCCTGTCCCTACACTAGTCGGAGCAGAATGGCCGCGCAACACATGATCCGGCATTTATGCAGGCCGGGTCACGTGCTGCGCCGGCCAATCAAAGTCATGCCAATACTAGTCATGACTGTGATGGCTTCAAAGCTTAAAAGCTTGTTCAACAAGTTGCATTTATTATCCAAACACCGAACCTGAACACGGAGTTCCGCTGCAAAGTCCGTGTTTAGTTCAGGTACCTGGATACTTCAATGTTCGGTACAAACCCAAACATTCAGGTTCAAGTTCGCTCATCCCTACTCACAATCACTGATTGAAATCACTGACCAAAACATTGTGAATGAGGCATTAGAGTGGACCTTGGAGCCGTATCTGGTTGGTGAGTAGGAGTTACCATCAAAAGGACGAGGACTGTTGTAGTGGCAGCAACAAACAGCAGAGGCAAGGTAAGGCCAGAACCTGTTTTGGGAACAGGGGAGGCCACAAGTAGCGTGGGGGCATCTGGGTGGAAGCATGCAAGGGCTAAAGCAAGCTTGGCCATCTCTTGAGGGAGTGTGCGAAAATCTGGCATCTGGAAATTTTTTTCTACTCTACCAGTAGATAGCAGCACTGCCCTGTGCAGGCTCTGCAAAGACTCAAACATAGGTACCACTGCTCTGTGGAACCATGTAAAGCTACGTCACCCCATGCAGTTGTCAAACCAAGTTGACTGCCAGCTACCACAAGAAGAGTTTGTTCCTTCTTCTTTGCTCCCTTGTGGCAGCCAGCACGCATCCATGGGTACTAGTTCTTTAACGTCCTCCTCGTCATCCATGTGTTCTTCTCCAGCTCCTCCTGCTCTCTGTCTTACTTGTCAGGCATCAATAATGGAATGTGTGGCCAAGAAGCAAGTTTAAGTTTATGCACCCACGGTGCAAAAGCTTTATTCCCATGTGGCCAAGTTTATTCCCATGTGGCCAAATTTAGTTGAGTCTGTTATTCCCATGTGGCCAAATTTAGTTGAGTCTGCTGCCTCTAGGAAGCTGATGGCCTGCACTTGGCCATGCTGAAAGATCCTTGACTGGCATTACTTCTCCCAAAAAGCCATTCCTGCCCATTACTTACACTTGGCAGACTGTGTAGCTGTCCCTCTGAAGCACCATGCACACCACGTTGGACACCTGGTGCAGTGCAGTGCTGTGAATATCGCCTACCTGGATTTCAGTAAAGCTTTTGATAGGGTTCCCCATAAAGAGCTGATAGAGAAGTTATCAAAAATTGGACTTAACCCCTGGATAGTTCAGTGTATCTGCAGTTGGCTGAAGAACAGATACCAGAGGGTTGTTGTTAATGGAGTGTATTCTGAGCAGAGGCTGGTTACAAGTGGGGTGCCACAAGGATTTGTTCTGGGTCCTGTTCTGTTTAACATGTTTGTAAGTGACATAAGGGATGGCTTGGTAGGGAAGGTTTGCTGATGACACAAAAGTGTGTAATAGGGTTGATGTTCCAGGAGGTGTCTGTAATATGGAAAATAATTTATCTTTATTAGATAAGTCGTCAAAACAATGGAAATTGCAGTTCAATGTTTCCAAATGTAAAATAATGCACTTGGGGAGAAGAAACCCTCTATCTGAGTAACATATTGGCAGTTCTGTGTTAACAAAGACCTCAGAAGAGAAGGATTTGGGGATAGTCATCTCTGACAGCCTCAAAATGAATAACCAATGCAGCCAGGCGGTAGGGAAAGCAAATCGTATGCTTGGCTGCATAGCTAGAGGTATAACAAGCAGAAAGAGGGAGATTGTGATCCCTCTCTATAGAGCTCTAGTGAGACCACATCTGGAATACTGTGCTCAATTCTGGAGACCTCACCTACAAAAGGATATTGCTAAAATAGAACGGGTCCAAAGAAGAGCTACAAAAATGGTGGAAGGTCTAAAGCATAGAACTTATCAAGAAAGACTCAGAGTTCTTAATATGTATATTTTGAAGGAAAGAAGAGAAAGGGGGGACCTGATTGAAACCTTTAAATATGTTAAAGGACTGAATAAAGTTCAGGAGGGAAGGGTTATTAATAGAGATGAGCGAGTAGTGTTCGATCGAGCTGGTATTCGATCGAATACTACGCTATTCGGCGTACTCGATTTCGTTCGAGTATAACGGCGATGGCGCACTTAGAATTCGTTTCCCCTCCCACCTTCCCTGGCGCTCTTTTTCCACCAATCACCATGCAGGGGGGGTATGACAGGCACGCTGAGCACGCTGGCAGCGCGAAAACGGCGTCTACATGGATTGGCTGGAAAAACCATGTGACCTCGAATATTAAAAACTCAGCTCTTCCTGCTCGTACGCATATGCTGCGTGAACTTAGTCAGGGACAGAGGCTGGAGAAGGGAGAGACAGGTTTTAGCTGTTGGACAGGCAGGAGCGTGATTAAAAGCCCTTATCAGGGCTACTATAGTGCAGTACAGTGATAGCTTTACTACAATATAGACTTTACAGAGAACGGCTGCTGTATTCAGGGATAGCTGCTGGAGTAGGGACAGAGAGAGGCATTAGTGGTGTATTAGGTGCTCTGCTACATACCAAACTATATTTGGCACTACTGCTGTGTACCTTGAACTATAAAATATATAGGCCTTATAATTGGCAACTGTACTGTGCGTTCTCTTGCAAACTAATTTAAATACCTGGTGTTAATACCCACCGTCTGAACAGTTAGTACACGGCTGTGTACCTTGAACTATAAAATATATAGGCTTATAAATTGGCAACTGTACTGTGCGTTCTCTTGCAAACTAATTTAAATACCTGGTGTTAATACCCACCGTCTGAACAGTTAGTACACGGCTGTGTACCTTGAACTATAAAATATATAGGCCTTATAATTGGCAACTGTACTGTGCGTTCTCTTGCAAACTAATTTAATACCTGGTGTTAATACCACCGTCTGAACAGTTAGTACACGGCTGTGTACCTTGAACTATAAAATATATAGGCCTTATAATTGGCAACTGTACTGTGCGTTCTCTTGCAAACTAATTTAAATACCTGGTGTTAATACCCACCGTCTGAACAGTTAGTACACGGCTGTGTACCTTGAACTATAAAATATATAGGCCTTATAATTGGCAACTGTACTGTGCGTTCTCTTGCAAAATAATTTAAATACCTGGTGTTAATACCCACCGTCTGAACAGTTAGTACACGGCTGTGTACCTTGAACTATAAAATATATAGGCCTTATAATTGGCAACTGTACTGTGCGTTCTCTTGCAAACTAATTTAAATACCTGGTGTTAATACCCACCGTCTGAACAGTTAGTACACGGCTGTGTACCTTGAACTATAAAATATATAGGCCTTATAATTGGCAACTGTACTGTGCGTTCTCTTGCAAACTAATTTAAATACCTGGTGTTAATACCCACCGTCTGAACAGTTAGTACACGGCTGTGTACCTTGAACTATAAAATATATAGGCCTTATAATTGGCAACTGTACTGTGCGTTCTCTTGCAAACTAATTTAAATACCTGTGTTAATACCCACCGTCTGAACAGTTAGTACACGGCTGTGTACCTGAACTATAAATATATAGGCCTTATAATTGGCAACTGTACTGTGCGTTCTCTTGCAAACTAATTTAAATACCTGGTGTTAATACCCACCGTCTGAACAGTTAGTACACGGCTGTGTACCTTGAACTATAAAATATATAGGCCTTATAATTGGCAACTGTACTGTGCGTTCTCTTGCAAACTAATTTAAATACCTGGTGTTAATACCCACCGTCTGAACAGTTAGTACACGGCTGTGTACCTTGAACTATAAAATATATAGGCCTTATAATTGGCAACTGTACTGTGCGTTCTCTTGCAAACTAATTTAAATACCTGGTGTTAATACCCACCGTCTGAACAGTTAGTACACGGCTGTGTACCTTGAACTATAAAATATATAGGCCTTATAATTGGCAACTGTACTGTGCGTTCTCTTGCAAACTAATTTAAATACCTGGTGTTAATACCCACCGTCTGAACAGTTAGTACACGGCTGTGTACCTTGAACTATAAAATATATAGGCCTTATAATTGGCAACTGTACTGTGCGTTCTCTTGCAAAATAATTTCACGGCTGTGAAGGCAAAATATTGTAACCAAAAAAAAATAAAATGCGGAGGGGGGCTAGCGGAATAGGACGTGGACGAGGACGGGGGCGCGGAAATGCTGTTGGGGGCCTTGTTGAAGCCAGTGGGGATACAATGCGTGCTGGTGAGGGTCAGCCAGGATCCCGCTCATCCAGAATCCCTGCCTTTATGGGACAGTTAAGCAGGGGGCGGGTTACACCGCTGTTGAGGCCTGAGCAGGTTGAACAGGTGGTGCAATGGATAGCCGATAGCGCTTCCACACAGTTGTCCACCAGCCAGTCATCCACACAGTCTCACTCTGACCCTCCTTCCTCCACACCTGGCCAACAGAGTCATCCCACCATTGACCCCTCCCAGGAGCTCTTTTCGGGTCCTTTTTCAGATGTGCCGGAAGAATCCCAGGAGCTAGCAGAGGAATTTGTTTGTAGTGATGCCCAAACACTTGAGTTTTCGCCATCTCCTGCTGATGTGGACCCTGAGCCAGCATCTGTTATCATGAGCGATGATGATGATGAGACGCAGTTGCCATCAAGGGAGGCTGTTGGAATGTCCAGTGGGCAGCAGGAGGAGCAGAGTGAGGAAGTGGAAGAGGAGGTGGTGGATGACGAAATGACCGACCCCACTTGGCCAGGGGTGATGTCCAGCGAGGAAAGCAGTGGAGAGGTGGTGGTCTGCGCAGCACCGAAAAAGGCAGCAAGAGGCAGAGGGATGTCCAGAGGCAGAGGGATGTCCACAGGCAGAGGGATGTCCATAGGCAGAGGACAGTCCAGACAGAGAAGTGAGGCCACAGCCAGCAGGGCCGAAGCTGTTCCCGGCAGCGGGCAGTCGCGCGAAGCTCCCCCATCGAGGCCTCGTACTTCTGTGGTGTGGAGATTTTTTAATGTTTGTGCGGATGACAAACTGAGCGCGGTTTGCACACTCTGCCACTCAAAACTGAGTAGGGGCTCTGAGAAGAGCAATCTGACCACCTCAGGCATGCGGCGTCACTTGGAAGTCAAGCACTGGGCTGAGTGGGAGAGAGCAAACGCAATACAACCTGCGCCCGGTCTTGCTGCCACTGCCTCTTCCCCTTTGTTGTGTGCTGCCACTGCGGTCCAGACCTCCAGCCAGGACACCTCCACATCTGCCTCTGCCTCGGCTACTTTGGGGCCTTCTCCTTCAGCCTCCCCTTCCCCCGCCTCTTCGCCTGCACCTTCACACTCCTCGTCCCAACAACTGTCCATCTCGCAGGCGTTCGACCGCAGGCGGAAGTACGCCTCGAGTCACCCCCAAGCCCAAGCCTTAAACTGCCACATCTCCAAACTGCTGGCCCTGGAGATGTTGCCGTTTAGGCTTGTGGAGACGCAGGCCTTCCGCGACCTGATGGCGGCTGCCGCACCTCGCTATTCCGTCCCCAGCCGCCACTACTTTTCCCGGAGTGCCGTCCCCGCCCTGCACCAGCACGTGTCGCGTAACATCAGGCGGGCCCTGAGGTACGCAGTCAGCGCAAAGGTCCACTTGACCACCGACTCGTGGACAAGCGCTTGCGGCCAGGGACGATACATTTCTTTGACGGCACACTGGGTGAATGTTGTGGAAGCGGGGACGGGGTCGCAAACAGAGACGGCCTACCTACCACCCCCGCCCAAGATTGCCAGCATGGGTTCTGATACACCCCCCTCCTCTTCCTCCTCCTCCTCCTCTGCCTTAACATCGCCCTCAGCCGCTAGCTGGAAGCGTTGCAGCACTGGCGCGGGGAGACGTCAGCAGGCGGTGCTTAAGCTCATCAGCTTGGGCGACAGGAAGCACAGCGCCCCAGAGGTGAGGGACGCCATATTGCAGCAGACGGAGATGTGGCTGTCGCCGCTGCAGCTAGGACCAGGCATGGTCGTGTGCGATAACGGCCGTAACCTGGTGGCGGCTCTGGAGCTTGCCGAACTCAATCACGTACCATGCCTGGCCCACGTTTTTAATCTGGTAGTCCAAAAATTTCTAAAGACTTACCCCAACCTGGCAGAGCTACTGGTGAAAGTGCGGCGCTTGTGCGCTCACTTTCGGAAGTCAACTGTAGCTGCTGCTAGCTTAAAAAAACTCCAGCAACGCCTCCATTTGCCTGAACATCGGCTGTTGTGCGACCTGCCGACTCGCTGGAATTCCACCTATTCCATGTTGGCCAGGGTGTGTGAGCAGCAGAGAGCATTGATGGAGTACCAGATTATGAATCCACGCGTGCCTCCAACTCAGCTCCCTCAGTTTGCCAACCACGAGTGGCCATGGATGGCAGACATATGCGATGTACTGCGTATCTTTGAGGAGTCCACCAAGAAGGTCAGCAGCGAGGACGCTATAGTGAGCGTAACCATCCCGCTCCTATGCGTCCTTAAAGAATCACTCATCGCAATAAGGGAGAACGCATTGCACGCAGAGGAGACGGGGGTAGGAGGAGACGCAACGGAGCTACACAGTCAGACCACACTTTTGTCTGCTTCTCGGTGGCAGTTGCAGGAGAGGAGGAGGATGAGGAGGAGGAGGACGACGTGGAGGTGGCTGTGGAAGAGGAGGAGGATGCTGGCGGCGAGGGTAGCAGTCAGGCTGTGTGCGTCCCATTGGTTCAGCGCGGATGGGGCGGAGAGGAGGCGGAAGAGGAAGAGGAGGAAATGGCAAGTGATCCTTCTGGTGGGGGCAGTGAGGTCATGCCTATTCAGAGTCTGGCACACATGGCTGACTTCATGCTGGGCTGCTTTTCCCGGGACACACGTGTTGTCCGGATAGTGGAGAACAAACTGTACTGGGTCTTCGCAATCCTGGACCCCCGGTATAAAGATAACGTCTCCTCTTTTATTCCGGTAGAGGAGAGGACGAATCGATTGCTGGAATACCAGAGGGAACTCGTGCAGAACATGATGGAGATTTTCCCACCCACCATCGCTGGCGGCAGAGAGGAGAGGGTCTCCCAGAGTCCCACAACATCAATCAGGCCCACAGCCACCAGGGGAACACTCTCCAAGGTGTGGGACACGTTCATGGCACCCCCTCGTGCAACTTCCATCACTGCGGGGCCCGCTATCAGCAGGAGGGACAAGTATCGGCGGATGTTGCGGGAGTACCTGGCAGACCGTACCCCTGTCCTCCCCGATCCCTCGGCGTCCTACACTTACTGGGTCTCCAAGTTGGACACGTGGCTGGAACTGTCCCTGTACGCCTTGGAGGTGCTTGCCTGCCCTGCCGCCAGCGTGCTATCAGAAAGGGTGTTCAGCGCAGCCGGGGGCATTATAACCGATAAGCGCAGCCGCCTGTCAACCGACAGTGCCGACAGGCTGACGCTAATCAAAATGAACAGCAAGTGGATTGACCCGGGACTTTGCTTCTCCCAACAGTGGAAAGCAGCCAAAGTGAAGTGCCATCTGTATGAAGTGCCATTTCCTCCTCCACCTCCTTCCTCCTCCTTAACCGCCGTAGAATTGCTCCGTAAATAAGAAAATTTATATATTTATGGCTCACCTCTTGGGCCTCCACAAAATTTTTAGAGGTCTCACCTCTTGGGCCTCCACAAAATGTTTAAGAGGTCTCACCTCTTGGGCCTCCACAAAATGTTTAAGAGGTCTCACTCTTGGGCCTCCACTAAATGTTTAAGAGGTCTCACCTCTTGGGCCTCCACAAAATTGTTTAAGAGTCTCACCTCTTGGGCCTCCACAAAAATGTTTAGAGAGGTTCTCACCTCTTGGGCCTCCACAAAATGTTTAAGAGTCTCACCTCTTGGGCTCCACAAAATTTTAAGAGGTCTCACCTCTTGGGCCTCCACAAATGTTAAGAGGTCCACCCTCTGGGCCTCCACAAAAATGTTTAAGAGGTTCTCACCTCTTGTGTCTCTACAAATGTTTAGAGTCTCTCTTGGTCTTCCACAAATTTTAAGAGGTCTCACCTCTTGGCCTCCAAAAATTCTCACCTCTTGGGCTCCACAAAATTTATCAGGTCTCACCTCTTGGGCCTCCACAAAATTTTAAGGTCTCACCTCTTACATAAAAGAGGGTCTCCCTCTTGGGCCTCCAAAAATGTTTAAGAGGTCTCACCTCTTGGGCCTCCTCTTGGGCCTCCACAAAATTTTCAGGTCTCACCTCTTGGGCCTCCACAAAATTTTTAACAGGCCACAAAATCACTCTCTTGGGCCTCCACAAATTTTTTAACAGGTCCTCCACATCTTGGGCCTCCACACAAAATTTTTCAGGTCTCACCTCTTGGGCCTCCACAAAAATTTTATCCTCCAAGGTCTCACCTCTTGGGCCTCCACAAAATTTTAACTCAGGTTCAGGTCCACCTCTTGGCTCCACAAAATTTTCCATGAGCCTCTGGCCAGCCGGCCTCTTCCTGCCTTTTGCGGTCCTACGCATCCCTCAACATCCCCACTGCTTTACCTGCTAGACATGACACTGGGCCAGGTCGGGTCACTGACATCTCAAGCGCCAACAATTTGGGCATTTTAAGGCTTCTGCATGTGTTTGAGTTGTTTTTACATTTTAAAGAAGACATGTCTGACCACATCTCACACACACACACAATGACAATTAGGGGTGGGGTCTATTTGCTTTCCCCTTTGCCTATGCCATCTGTGGTTGTCATAGGCAACGTGATTTTAAGGGGTGCAGAATTTTATCTTCTTTTTTGTCTAGTTTGGCTTGGGGTCCATGGCA